>JAVTVY010026599.1:0-11102 GCA_036873755.1 Hanleya hanleyi | reverse complement strand
ACGCAGAGTCGTATGCCTCGCAACAGTAATCTAGGCGGGATCTTATTAGACTCCGATACATCATTAATAAGGTTTTTTTGTCAGCACCCCAACTATGTTTAGATACACAGCGCATAAGATTGAGAGTTTTCTGACATTTCTTAATCAATATATCAATATGGGCCTGCCATGTTAGATATTTATCAAATGTAACCCCCAAATATTTAAATGAATCAGAACATTTTAACCTGGCACCATTGTAAAATAACACTAGTGGCTCAGGCAAAAAAATTTTTGTAAAAAGAACAGCCTCAGATTTAATGGGAGAAAATTTAAAACCCCAAGTTTTCCCCCATTTCAAAATATCATCTAAAGCCTGTTGAATTTTTTCAACACATAAGTTGAAGTTTCGATGAGAAAACCATATAGCTTTATCATCGGCAAACAAGGAGCACTTAACTTTGTTATCAAGACAGTCGGGTAGGTCATTTATAGCAATATTAAATAAGGTAGGTGATAAAACACTTTCCTGAGGGACGCCATTTTGTATTGGCATAACACGTGATATACTCTGACCAATACGAACTTGAATGCGTCGGTTGGATAGGAAGCCCTTAATCCAACCAAGCATTTTACCACCAATACCAATATTACTTAGTTTAATCAATAAACCGTTTTTCCATACCATGTCATAAGCTTTTTCAATATCAAGGAATACCCCAAGTAAGTATTCCTTATTTGCAATTGATCTTTTAATAGAGGTTTCTAAAGTGATCACATGATCAGTAGTGCTCCTGTTTTTCCTAAAACCACTTTGAAATTTGGATAAAATATTATTTTTTGTTAAAAACCACATAAGCCGATTGTTAATAAGCTTCTCCATCAATTTACATAGGTTAGATGTGAGAGCAATAGGCCTATATGCGGTGGGATTAGAAGCATCCTTTCCTGGTTTAGGAACCGGTATAACGATAGATTTTGTCCAAATATTTGGTAAAATCATACGCGCCCATATAGTGTTAAATAGTAAAAGACCTCAGAATAAATACCTGAGAGAGAAAATCAGGAGAAGTGACAAGTACTCACTCACATGTGATCACAATACATGATTCCCGCCAAAAAGGAGTACACAGAGGAACTCTCTCACCAAAAGAGCTCACTCACACACAGAAAACCCAGGTGCATTGCAATTAAGTTTTTTTATTCCGGAGAACAAAATATGCCAATTACAATTAAAGACACTGAAGATTTCTTCAAGAATATAAGGAATTTATTGCCATATGAACTCTTTAATTGATGCAATTAGGACAGACAAACTTATTTAAACATACACAAAATAAAACATGATACATGTATAACACAGTGTAAACATCAATACTGTTTAGTGAACACTTATCATGTAATAGTTTAGTGAACACTTATCATCATGCAATCGTTTAGTGAACATGTAGCATACAGGTTATATAAAAACCAAGCAAATTAAATACATCATTAATATTTTTCTCGATAATATACATACAGATCTTTTCCTATTTACATAAATATAAATCCCCACAGCCAAGCCGCAGGCATCCGGCATTACAAAAAAAAAAGTAAGAAATAAGATCCGTCATAGTGATTAGTTCATTAACATGTCTTATTGTATCTCTGCTGCGCAAAGATGCTGCAATAATAAGAAATAGAACGTTACCACTCATGATGAAATCTATAAAACTCGTCGGGTATGAGATATTCATGCCATGTCTCCTTACCCATGACCTCCTCAAATCTTTTCTTGTAGTGGTCACCTAATGACCACCCTGATAATAGGTCAGGCAGGCGGTTATCTAACCCTGTAATGTGTTTTGCACGGATTTCAAAATGACCAAGGGCTGCCAACCAGCATATTTCTCGGAGACAAGTCTGAAGGAAAACATTTCGTGTGGCCCCAGAATTAAGGACGGTGACAGAAGCCATCTTGTCACAATGTACCAGCACCCGTTTTCCCTCAAGCCTGTCCCCCCATAACTTAAGACAAATGATGATGGATAACATTTCAAGTTCTGTAATGGATAATCCTTTTACTATGGATATTGGGAAGACACTATGGAAAAAAGAGTTACCGCAAACCCCACCACATCCGACCATGCAGGCATCTGAGGCCACCAAAGCATCTGGTTCAGACCCAGTCTTCCAAACACATCATGGATACTCCATTGTACAATGGCAAGTATTTAGCCCACCACTCTAGATCCCCTTTAACGTCGTTTGGGATAATGTGTTTTTCACGGGGCGTTTTGCAATTTATGTGACGTAACCAATTTAATAGCCCAGCTACAAAAATACGACCAGGTCTGACACAAGATGAAATAAAATGTAACTTCCCTAACAGGGATTGTAACAGTTGCATACTTCAAATGTTTCCACTCCTCTACCAACTGTATAATCTCAGCTGACCTTTCTTCACTAACTTCTAATGTTAACTTCATTGTATCAAACATAACATCTAAAAAGGGCATTCTGGTGGAAGGAGGATACGCCTTTTCTGGAGTTTCCTCCAACCCACAGGAACCTAATAACTCTTGTAATTCACTATCGGCTTGTGAAGCCAATTCAGGTTCTTCCGCCCCAGCGATATCATCAATGTAATTCAATACACTGAACCCCCTCTGTTTAAGTATGTACACGATAGCGGATGTCACTCTCTGGCATATGTGAGCAGATGAACGACTGCCCATGGCCAAAACCCTATCAAAATACAACATACCATCCCATTGGTATCCCACTAGATGTATATCACCTGGGTCTATGAGAATCTGGCGACACGTCCGGCGTAAATCTCTTTTGAACAAGAGGCACCCCTTTTCCTTCTCCTTGACAATATTGACTAAATCATCTACATGTGGATATCTCAGGTTCACAGGTTGATCAAGATATATACCCTTGTCAATTCCATCATTGATGGTATGACCCCTGGGAATACTCAGGTCTAAGATAACCCTTCTATCACCATTAGATTTAGGCACTGTGTTAAGGGGAGACAACTTCACACTGACCTGAAATGGATTCTGCTTGAACGGACCTATTCCTACGAAGTAGGCTACAGATCGCAAATTGTCCGGTAATGAGTCAGTCAGTCAGTCAGTCAGTCAGTCAGTCCATCCGAATCCTTTCGTCGGCAAAATAAGGAGAACCATTGTCATTAGAACCTTTAGTTTTTGCATGAACGTGCATTAGGGCATTGTTACCATCAAGTTCTGAGCTGACCGAATTCTGATGAAAATTTGATTGATAATTATTTTTATTTTTATTTATTGATAGCTCAGCGAGTGCGCTGTCATTCCCATTGGGAACCCTTGGCTGTATGTTTCACTGTATACATTGTATATAACACAGTTACACAACGTGATGGGATAATGAAATAGGAAATGCTAATTTTCCAGCATTTGTTAGTGCATTTATCTACACTGCTATTACCAACTGTCGTGGAACTGGCCTGTGCTGGATTTGTCCCAGAGAGAGAGTTTAATGAGCCATAAAATCCACAGGACTCCAATTATAAATTAGCTGAGATGTCCAGTGCAATCTATCAAAGTCTTAATAATGAGTAGTTCCTTCAAGTCAGACAGCCAAGGACCAGGTCAGATTTTATGATCTACACTGGGAGAGGACCTACTTTGGGCCAGCTAGATACAGCATAGTCCAGTCACCCCAGTCGCTCTCAGAATCTACATCTGTTACCAATTCACTAGCTTGAAATCGGGATTTCAGGAAGGCAGCTAACGTTAAGACTTTTCAAGATATAATGTGTTGAGGAAGAATAATGTATGGAGGAAGAATAATAAGTTGTTGGTAATAATAATCATTGTTGAGAAGTGTATAAAAGGAGTGTGAATCCATTTTTGATGTCAAAACACACTATACAAGTATTGTCAATAAACTTAGCACATTCAACGCTTCCTCTATGAGAACTTCTAGTGCCAGCAGTGTACCAATATTTGTGGGAGGATCAGTTTGGTTTAACTTTCTCCCGGTGCATGTGTTGGATAGCAGCAGTTTTCGTCAACATTTGCATGTATACCAAAATGCTGAATTGTTTTGATCATGTCTAAAATACCGGAACTCAGTGTGTAGCTTATACATATATGTATGGAGCATCATGGATGGATGGATGGATGTACTTGGGCACTCCATCGCACTGCGATGCCATCATGTAGTCTTGTTTGGTTTATAATTAATCAAAGACCAAGTATTACCAGGGGCAAACCTGTCCCTTTATTCGCTTTTAATGAAATATAGATAAACTCACTCTCATATGCTCACTCTGTATTTTATGTTATTCCTAATTTCATCGAAAGCAAAACTTATTTCATAGGCGATATATACACATACCAGTACAAATGGGGTAATTCTACCGAAATGTAGCAAATTGGGGAACATTTATTTTCTAAATTTCAAATACTAATTGTTATGGTAAAATTTTTATTACTGCACTCATTATATATAGAAGGCAGTTTTTGTTTTTTTCCCCCTTTTGTGAAGTACCCTTTTCAAGCAAAACAAATACTGAGAAACCTCAATTGGCAAGAATTTCTAGAAAATCTCCAGAGTAAATTCGTCATAGTCTCAGCAGACAAAGTTCCCAATAATAAATAATATAATATTCCTACGAAGTAGGCTACAGATCGCAAATTGTCCGGTAATGAGTCAGTCAGTCAGTCAGTCAGTCCATCCAAACCCTTTCGTCGGCAAAATAAGGAGAACCGTTGACATTAGAACCTTGATTTTTGGCATGAACGTGCATTAGGGCATTGTTACCAGCAAGTTCTGATCTGAAATAATTCTGATTAAAATTAGATTGATAATTAACACTTCAGTATATTGTTATAGATATATGTGAACTGTAGCCTTTAACGTGTATCCTATTTCACATTGGCCACATCAGGCTTGAGCCTTCAAATTCAGGTCAAATTACCCACAGCTAAAAATACCCTGTCCCACTGTATGCCACATGGCCCTATTACTGAGGTTAATCTTAACTACTGCATATACCCTCAAACAATCAGCGCTGTTTCCATAACTTAAATTGTTAAACCATATCATTGAAATAATATAGCAGAAAACATTGATGTGAGTTATGATATGTACACTATGACCAAAGACATGTTCATAATGTGCTAATCGGATAGTTAGGACAATCATTACTTTGCATCAGAGAGTGTGTGACTTGGATTCAAGGGTTAAGACTTTGGAGGGAAATACAATTTTGACAGCAGAAATATGACCCCGCCATTTGCTGATTAGAGCGATAAAACAGGGTAGGCTAAATGGACCCTTTTCAATGCAGTATTTCTTGGCATGGATGTGAAAATATGAGGACATACTTTGGGTTTTTTTTGTACCTCTTGAATATTGACTATATATCACACTTGGATATAATTTGAACAAAAAATTACATGTGTAAACAAAATATGTCTAAATTTCTCTTGTCATTTCAAATCTTGATCCATTTTGATTCCTTGATTAGGGGATACAGAATCACTGCCACGGAGTGTGCTGGTGTGTCACAGCAATGCAATTCCGATTCACACATCGAAGCTGAGGTGGTTTAAGGTTTATCAATGAAGAAAATCACCGATCAACCGCCATAGAATATAATGTGAAACAAGAAAACCGGAATAGTACATTCATCAGATTGCCGATGCCCAAAATGTGTTATCTCATATATCTATATAACAATGTGATGTAGAGCCGCTATTTATTCGTCTTTGAACCGGTTATGCTCAGGAGGATGACATAGAATCATTATTATCTTGTGCATAGAAGGTGTTGGTCTTTAGTTGAATTACCGTAAACTACATAAATGCTACCTTTCTACTATAGTACTATATATAAAAATTTGTTGTATTGTTGGGAAAATAATGTGATTCAAAAAGTTGTTTTGATCCTGTACAAGGGCACTGAAACCATTAAAGAGATGTAAATGTATTTTCACACGTAAAGCTTGAAATCTACTGAACCTATATTATTCAGTCTGTTTCCTTTAATTAAAAAATTGTAAAATTAAATCGGCGATCGTTATTTATTTTGGAATGAAGGCTCATTAGGAGACTGTTACCAACAAGTTCTGAGCTGACCTACTTTTGATGTAAATTTCTGGTAATTTTTGATGAAAATCACTGGCGATTCTGACTCGGGCGGGGCCCATCTTAATATAGGCAGGATTTCAACTGGGGTGGGGATTTCCAAGAGTTCAGTTCGCGTTCGAGTCCTAATGCCTACTGTACTTCGTAGGTCATGTGACGTTAGGCACACTGTCATGTGATAGCATGATAATCTAATTCCTTTTGCAAATACTGCTGCATAGCTAATGGAAAATCTCTAGCCCCTTTGTGGTTCTTAACTAAACTAGAAGAGCCATTAGCTTCTAAACTATCCCCTTTGTATCCTATAGGAAATCCATATTCCAAAAGATCACAAACATCTTTATCTGGATAATCCTCTAAACAAGATCTCCAATATATGATATTCAGCTTAGTACTAGGTAGGGGGATTCTACAGTGCTGGTAATTGTGCTTACCAGACTCTACAACTGCATCATTTATCTGAATGATATCGCCTAATACCAATCTCTGGTCAGAAAAAACGCTGTTTGGCATAGCCACATCGTCCACTAACTGAGCTCTGTTTACATGACAAAATCGTTTCATACTATCAAGTTTTTTTACGGAATTTCCATCATTTGAATGAATGATTGGAAACTTCCTATCTGAATCCGTATGATCGGCGATATGTTCATTTCCCAAAGCTGACATAAACAAATCGTCTACTTCTGACACACTATTCTGAGAGAAACTCTGGTCATTAACTTGTGTCTCAGTCATACCATTGTCTCAACAATGTTGTGCCACCTGCTGGTTCTGTTTGCGATTACTGCATATATCTAACTTTTTCATCATGTATTCAGGATAAAAAATAGCCGACTCAGGGTTCAAATTAGATTGTGATACTAGTCATTTAGAATTTTCCCGATTTGGACAAGATAAGTCGCACTCTGGGTGTGTTCTTTTCACCTTTTCCTTTTGCCAGCAGGTGGCACAAATATGCTCTACTGATCTGCTTTGTCCTCTAATCTGGGCTGTATGTGGAGCTGCGGCATTACACCTATTTCTTTGATAATTAAAGCAAAACCAGACTATTTCTTTTACTTCTCTTTGAGTGGCCCGTGACTCGCGCTTTTTATGCGTGAAATTATCTCTTTTAACGTGCCTGGCCAGGACCGTTGTTTCCAACACAAATGGGTCATCACCCCATACCTTCTGACCTAACTCTATTTGCCTTAGCCATGAGGCGTACCAATTCAAAATCGCATGCCACTCATATACCTCGGAATAATATACTATCTGTTTTAGAAAATTGATGCGACCCTTTCTTTCTTTGGATGGAATATTTCCGGAGATAATTTCTAATTCTCCGGCGACAAGTGATTGAAAAGTTAAATCTTCAAACTTGGTCTTTTTGCCGACGTATGCATATTGAAGCACCGAATATGCCCAAATTTGGGGTACTTTTATTCTATCGGAGGATTTGGCCGATATCTCTGATCGCTTTTTTCTCAACTTCCTTTTCTTATTCTTATGTTTACTTTTTGACTGTCTCATGTGGTCATCAGACTCACTACTATCTGATTCTTCTTCAGACTCTTCTGAATCAGAACTAGAGGATCCTGACGACTCGTCCTCAGATTTATTAAGTAATCCTATTTTTTTAGCTTCTTATTAACCTTCTTAGTCTTCTTCTGCCTTCTTTATCTCTTGAGCTTGAATTTTTTCTAGCTCTGCACACCGAACTCTCAAGGCTTCCAGGTCTAAGTTGGGTTCCAAATTTTCGGCCATCTCCGCCGAAATGGTTCCGGTTTTTGGTCTGGCGCCACCGGTACATATATCCGCTTTAAACGTTGGCGCTTCCTCACTCTTCCCTTCTGCAGATGACATCAGAGATTCGCTGGAACTCTCCTCACTCACGGTTAATCCTTTGGAGTGGAGCACTGCGTAATTAACACACCTGCTTTTCTTCCCGCGAACAGATCGCCTTAAGTTAAGCGTCATAAACTTTGTTATACGGAGTGTTAAACTTTTTCAAGATAGGGGCAGCCGCTCCAATACTAATTGCACTATTCACTGTGCTAATTCTCAGCAATTAACTCCAGAAACCAGGTAAGTATCCAACTCTTCACTGGATAATAACTAGTTCATATTCCCTGGTCAATATATAAAACGTCCGTTTTTCCAGTCAAACTTATGTAAGTATATCAGGCCTTCAAGTACTTATCAAATAGTACGAATTTCAAATTTTCAAACAGTCACGTACTAAGTTTACACAGGCCTTCGAACATCAAGAGAAAAGTTCAAGAATGAGAAAAGTTCAAGAATGAGATCTGTGTAAAAGACCTCAGAATAAATACCTGAGAAAGAAAATCAGGAGAAGTGACAAGTACTCACTCACATGTGATCACAATACATGATTCCCGCCAAAAGGAGTACACAAGAAGACCAAAGGAACTCTCTCACCAAAAGAGCTCACTCACACACAGAAAACCCAGGAGCATTGTAATTAAGTTTTTTTATTCCGGAGAACAAAATATGGCGTTTGTTGAAAAGAATGTGAACGCCGAGATCACTCAAACTTGAACGGGCAACCGTACATATTATTCTGTCGGTGTCGTCTCATTTCGCCAACTTTTATTGCTCTCTTACCAGCGGCAAGTTGATTGGCAAAAATGCCGAGTTGGAGAGTTCAGACTCGAATAGGTGTGACAGTTGCCGAAATGAGCCTAAACCATTCTGTAATTCTGAGAAAAGTTGGTCTCGTGACATCTCGTTTCATAATAAACCTGTAAAACATGCGAAAATTACTGTGCCAGTGCTTTGCATTTTACAAGAAGGATTTCCCATTAAAGCAAAAAGACTGCGTTAACTGAAATCAGTCCAGTAATTGCATGACAGACATATATTCTACATTACACCAAAGTATCCCATTTATAATATAGGATGAGCAAAATCCGTGCCGCATTTTCAGGAACGACCAAATACGAAGGAAGTATTTGTTTTATCAGTTTGAACACGCTATGTTGGGCCGCAAGAAGGAAAGTGTTCGGTTTGGTCGTAATTCCTCCTTTGTGTGTCGCGTTTATAAACGCGTTTATAGAGATTTGTCAAAAAAATATTAAGAGTATTAGAAAATAGGCATTTGTTTGTTTTTTGCAATTTTGGTGCTATTCTTGGAGGGAATTCCCTTCACATGTAAATTATGACACCTTTTATCAAAACGAGTCTTAGATATCCAGAGTATGTGGGTCTGGTCCTAAATGATACTGAAAAATCGTTTTTGTTAAAGGTGTCATATTTTCATAATATAGAGATATATCAAAACGCTTGCAATGCTCTGTAAGGGTGTATTTCACCGCTATTCGTCACACGATTCTCCCACTGGAAATTGTAAAAATTGTTCGGCCGAATGGTTTATGTGTCAAACTATTGATTAAATGAACGCCGACTTTTGGTTTCCAAACTCCAAATCATAAAAATTGGTTTTCATTTTTCTCTTTTTTCATCATCATGATTTTGTATATTGAATTGCAATAGTGACATCAAATAAAAAAAAACGAAAAAAAAGACAGCGAGCGAACAGCTAATGTAAACAATTGCTCACCGTCTGTCATTATAATTCGTGTATGTTATCATAATTCATGACTAGAGTTGCACTCACAATTGATTAATATTGGGGCGATTCATCAGAGCAAAACATTAATTGATACACACATATTCACCTCCTACATAAGAGTGTTTCGTCCGAGGGCAGCGAAAAGATAAAAGTTGTATCTATGAACTGAATAGTTGTGATGTAAAACTTGTCTTGTATGAAGGCCTGTTAGGCCAAAAACGGAAAATTTAGAGTTATTATTCAATGTCTCGTCAGTACAAATAGGCCATATTCATTTCCCATTTTGCCGCTAATGTAGTTGATCAGAGTTTTCCAACTTAAACATATTCTGCCTTTATTCAGGAAATGACGCTCAACAAGTGGTGAGGTTTCATTTCCCAAAATATTATTTTTGCGCCAATATGTTTTTTTTTGCAGTTCCTTCTTCGCTGAATTTTTAGCAGGAAGTTGGCAGTTCTCGAGGTTTATATATTAATATAACTGATTTTTGTAGATAAAGGTCGTTCATGAAAATATATTACTACGAAGTAGGCTCTCATTTGCAAATTGTCCGGTAATGAGTGAGTGAGTGAGTCAGTCCATCCGAATCCTTAATAATGTTAGTTTTCCGTCCTCTAACTGCTCAGATAATGTATGGTGAAACGGAATTGCATATTGTTTGATGTCCTAAAACATAAAGGCAATCCCGTTTTACCATCCATTATCTTAGCAGTAAGAAGACGGAAAACTAACATTTATTTCTGTTCCAAAGCATCATTTGAAAAAAGGTTATTAATGCTAAATTAAAGAATAAATGTGGCCATCGTACTCATTTGAAAGTCAATTATACACCTGACAACAAACTCTGATAGACCGCCCGGACCATCTGATCTGGTGTTCTACTGAGGCCGGTCTATTCTCTCGGTCGAGGGGTGTGTGTTGGGGAGAGGTGGGGGATAATAAAGGGTGTGTGTGGGGGAGGAGGTGGGGGATAATAAAGGGTGTGTGTGGGGGAGAGGTGGGGGATAATAAAGGGTGTGTGTGGGGAGAGGTGGGGGATACTGAAGGGTGTGTGGGGGGGGAGAGGTGGGGGATAATAAAGGGTGTGTGTGGGGGAGAGGTGAGGGATAATAAAGGGTGTGTGTGGGGGAGAGGTGAGGGATAATAAAGGGTGTGTGTGGGGGAGAGGTGAGGGATAATAAAGGGTGTGTGTGGGGGAGAGGTGAGGGATAATAAAGGGTGTGTGTGGGGGAGAGGTGGGGGATAATAAAGGGTGTGTGTGGGGGAGAGGTGAGGGATAATAAAGGGTGTGTGTGGGGGAGAGGTGAGGGATAATAAAGGGTGTGTGTGGGGGAGAGGTGGGGGATAATAAAGGGTGTGTGTGGGGGAGAGGTGGGGGATAATAAAGGGTGTGTGTGGGGGAGAGGTGGGGGATAATAAAG
>JAVTVY010026598.1:0-11130 GCA_036873755.1 Hanleya hanleyi | reverse complement strand
AGATGCAGACGCCGAAGACGTAAAGGCCCAAGAAGCCGCCGTACGACCTTCTATACGTGACGGAAGAACACTCGAAGCACGCGGCATATCCGGTAGTAACGATAAAAGCGCATCCATTTTATCTGAAATTTTCATCTTTGGCGGAAGACCCGGCTTATCTTTAGACGAGGCGGAATCAGAATCATTAGAATCATCAGATGAACTCGACGAAACCGGCTTAGGTGGACGAGTGATATGACTTCGGCGAGAAGTAGGCAAATCGTGGACGATCGCATGATCAATAAATGGAGTCTGCAATAGATGAACGTGGCGATCTAGACCAGAAGGCGAAACCGAAAGCCGTGGCAAACAATGTGGAGACACAGGAGAATGTAGAATTGAAGTACGAGAACGGCGAGCCGAAGAACGGGAAAGCTGAAAAGTAGTACTAGAATCACCCGGTGGACGAGAGCTACGAACCGGAGAACGAGATCGTCGTACAGGCGAACGACGTACATGAGAATACAAGTGACGTGGAGAAATGGAACGTCTCGGAGAAACAACCAACCGAACTGGAGACCGAGAACGTGAACGGCGTTGTGGAGTACGTGAGCGTCGAGTAGAAGTATGGTGCCGACGATGTGAATCAGCATACGCAAAAGTCGGAGACCCCAAGTCAGCAATTTGAACACTGAAAGGTAGGTCCGAACGACCCACCATAGAACGCGAAATGGCTTTAGAACTGCGTTTCGATTTAACACGCAAAGGAGAAACCGACACACGACCTTTATTTCGTTTAGAAGTAACGGAATGTGGTAAACCAATAGACAAAGGAGAGGTCGAGATAATATGCGACTCTACAGCATTCCTTTGTCCGACGTGAACAATGAACGGCTCAGGCACGGTAGGTTTGGGTCGAGAAGTCTTTGTTGGACTAGACAAAGGAACCGGTTTGGCTATAACTCCAGACATAGCCACACCTGTACATGCTAAGCTGTCTAAAATTTGTGATCTATCTAGAACTGTTCCGCTAGGTGGTATTACTACAGAAGCGGGAGAGTTCTGAATACTAAGACCATGGGAAACATTTAATCCAGTGCCAACGATATCTTCGTTAGCTTTCATGTCATTTACCAGTGCAATTTCCAACAGGCGTCTGTCGACTTCCGACAAAGACGGGTCGTCAGATGCCTGTAACAGGTAAGCCCGCCTAGCCTGGGCATAATTCTTCCAGGCTAGCGGACCCCACAATACACATTCGGCGCAAGAACTACGCCGATAACATAACTCTTTGCAAGAAAAACAAACCGTGTGGGCGTCCAAACTGGACCAGATTTGCCCACACGAATTACATGCATCAGAAATCGGAAGCTCAGACATAATTAATGAAAGAGTCTCCGACAACAAATAAAGAACTTCTGACAAGAAATAACACAAGTCAAAACCGATAAGGATACTGAGGGTCGTTACAACAACAACCCAGGTTGTATAAACACTTCCTTCCTGATGTGTACTGGTCGAGGTACAACAGAGAATAGAGGACGAGTATGGCTGGAGCAGAGCCTATATAGTAATCCTGCTGGAATAGATGGGAGAGCTCTCCTAGGGGCGGACAACTCTCCGCTAGGGGAGCTAACTTTTAGTTTTTAACTTCCGTTTTCTACGTTGTATCATCTTCCTGACGGAGATTGAATGGCATAATTGAAACAGGTTTACGATTTGGGCTACAAATCGGAGCTTATTACATCCGAAAGGGGCATAACTCCATAAGCCGAGGCGAGTAATCCTTTGTTGGCTTGTAGAATACAGGAATATAAATAAGTTTCCAAAATATAGTAGCTATATCGAACACAGTTCTGCAGATATAGTTGGTTACATTCAGGAATGTAGGACAGAAATAGAAATTAATATATCTGTAAACGGGCACAACTCCGTAAAATATGGGCTGAGGGGAGCCACTTTCGATTGGCGTCTGACTTAGCACTCTGTGAAATAAGAACCAAGACAAATAAGCTGTACCGAACACGGATCTGCAGATATAACTTGTACATTGAGCTACAACTAACAAAATCGAAGCTTATTACATCCGAAAGGGGCATAACTCCATAAGCCGAGGCGAGTAATCCTTTGTTGGCTTGTAGAATACAACAATATAAATAAGTTTTTAAAATATAGTAGCTATACTGAACACAGTTCTGCAGATATAGTTGGTTACATTCAGGCATATAGGACAGAAATAGAAATTAATATATCTGTAAAGGGGCATAACTTTGTAAAATATGGGCTGAGGGGAGCCACTTTCGATTGGCGTCTGACCTAATTAGCACTCTGTGAAATAAGAACCAAGACGAATAAGCTGTACCGAACACGGATCTGCAGATATAACTTGTACATTCAGCTACAACTAACAAAATCGAAGCTTATTACATCCGAAAGGGGCATAACTCCGTAAGCCGAGGTGAGTAATCCTTTGTTGGCTTGTAGAATACAACAATATAAATAAATTTCTAAAATATAGTAGCTATAAGGAACACAGTTCTGCAGATATAGTTGGTTACATTCAGGCATATAGGACAGAAATAGAAATTAATAAATCTGTAAAGGGGCAGAACTCTGTAAAATATGGGCCGAGGGAAGCCATTTTCGAAAGGCGTCTGACTTAGCACTATATAAATAAGTGTTGAAAATTTGGTGGTTGTGTCTCAAGCGGTTTTGCCTAAAATGCGGTAACGAACGGACGGACGTACATGGCGACGACAATACACCGAGGCCAAAATGGCCGAGAGGTAAAAAAGTGTTCTGATTCTGCGTGTAGCAGGTGTCATTCTGAACACATTCTTCTCAAAAAATTTTCACCAATTTTTATCTCCCTTGACCAAAGCAACAGTAAAACTTGAATTTGTCTGTACCGTGGTGAATATGTATCATAAACTGGATAGCGAGGGTATCCAATGGGATATACATGTAAGATATAGAAGATAAGAATCTGGCTCACATCCTCTTAATCCTCACCAAACCAACTTCAATGGTCGTATCTGTTGTCATTTGGGATCATTGACCACTACTCGACGTCACATGACTGGTCGAGATGGATACATGTGTATTACGACACTAAAACATTAAGCAATGTTTCTTTATTCAAACTATACTCTACAATTAGAGACCGAGTCAAAAATAAGGAAAGTATGTATTTGAGCAATCATACCCCCTTCATTTACGACACCAATTAGCATGATATACACTGATACTGAAATTCAGTTTCCACTGTAACCAGGCCTTTCCCAGCTTGGCACCATTCGGCCCCATATATCAAGTTATGCACTAACACAAATTGAGATTTCTAATGATTTCCCGATTTTTGGGGTCAGTCACCTTGATCTTTTTGACCTTGACCTAAATTTGGGTATATGACAACTACTGACACAAAAAATTGTGATTTTTAACGATTTCCCTATTTTTCCTTACCAAACCAGGGCCATAGCCAGGATTTACTGAGGGGTGGTTCGCCCTCACTCCATCAGGGAGTTCGCTGTATGGGAAAAGGGGCAAATAGGGGATTCGCTTCAGTGTTTGAAAAGAGCATTTATATGAGAAAAATATACAAAATTTCCGAAAGGGGGGTTCGCTCAAATCCAGAAAACCCCCCTTGGCTACGGGCCTGCAAACCAACTTCAATGATGAGACTTGAAAATGGTATTACTATTGTCTATAATTATGTGGAAATATAACACAGGAAGGAAGCAATCAGAGATTGCTCAATTGTATGACCCCGCCCCCCTCCGCTTTAATCCGACACTGTCCCGCCATTGTTCTGTTGTTTATTGGTTGGTGGAGGCCTAATTTGGATAATTATAAAAATTCTGTTTCAGTCACTTTTTCTGCCATGCCTCACATAATACATATTCCAAGTATCAACCAACAAGTGATAATACGATGTTTCAATGCAAGATGGTCGCCAGGGCTTTCGCCAAATCCAAAAATGTGACCTGGTTATGAGATCTACATTCCTTGGGAGTATATTGTGGTGAAATTATGAAGCGATCAGTGAACTTCGAATTTTGCACCCAATTCACTCTTTTTGGGGTAATTTCATACTTCAGGACATATGTTGTCTGCTTTGGAATGTAGAATAACATATAATATAGCCATTTTCCTGGTCCAAATCAGTTATGGACTGAGATCCAGCCTGGACAAATAAGTATATCCCATTCACTTAGGTTTGATAAACAAAAGGCCATAAGTCTTGAAAATATAACCGAAAGCAGAGAAACTTCACGCTGCACACCAATGGGTCACTGACCACATATCATACAAATTTCATACTTGTCCATACAATATTAACCGAGATCCAGCCCTACAAGTCTCAATTCACAAAGATTTGAAGAAAAAGGGCCATAACTCTTGAAAATATACGCGAAATGTGGAGAAACTTCACGCTGCACAACTACAGGGCACTGACCACATATCCTGCAAATTTTATAATTGTCCATACAATATTAACCGAGATCCAGCCCGGACAAGTCCCAATTCACAAAAATTTGAAGAAAAAAGGGCCATAACTCTTGAAAATATATGCGAAACACGGAGAAACTTCACGCTGCACAACTACAGAGCACTGACAACATATCCTGCAAATTTCATAATTTTCCATAGAATATTAACCGAGATCCAACCCGGACAAGTCCAAATTCACGGAGAATTCAGGAACAAAGGGCCATAACTCTTGAAAATATAACCAAAACGAGGAGAAACTTTACACTGCACAACTGTGGGGCACTGACCACATATTATGCAAATTTCATACTTGTCCATACAATATTAACCAAGATCCAGCCCGGACAAGTCCCATTCACAGAGATTTCAGAAAAAGGGCCATAACTCTTCAAAATTATACCGGAACTCGGAAAAAAAACTCAACGCTGCACATCTACGAGGCACTGGCCACATTCCATGCAAGTTTCAATCCTGTCCATCAAATAGTAACCGAGATATTGCGCGGACAAGAAATTCAGACGGACGGACGGACAGACAGACGGACGGACAAAGCGATCGCTAAATAACCAGTTATGTAGGCTAATTTTTGTGTTTGTTAGTTTCCTTACTACTGATGCAGCTACATGTATAACAAACCTCTGGTATGGGCTCAATATAATCCTCCCAGGCATCAGGGAACAATATATGGGCCCCTTCTTGGTAAAACCAAACCAACTCCTTCCTGAAAACATAAGAATAGCAGGGAGAAATAGATGTAGGCATACTAAACTTGATATAATACAGGCCGTGATTTTCAAAAAAAATTCACGGGAATCCAAATAGATTCCCGCAACCCAGCTCTAAGGGAATCCACGGAAATCCAATAATGCTATCAATTCTATAACTGATTGATAATATTTTACGAATCTGTTCGATTCCCGCAAATTATTTTGCGGGAGTGTTGATGGGAATCGGATCCTAGATTCCCGTGAAAAAACAAGCCCGGATATATTCTGACTGTTGTGGTCAGTGTTCACCATACAGCATTATCCACTCCTAGATGAACAGGAGCCAGCCAGCTAGCAGGCACCAGGCAGACATCATCAACCTATAGAATGCATATTGCTTTACAATCCATCCAAAAAGGCATTGTCAGTCTTCTTTCTACATGTTGTAAGATGCTAACAACTTTGTTGTTGTTGTTGGTGTAAAACAAAGTACAGCATACTTTTTATAAACGGTTCAAACTGCGTCTTCGAAATACAAATGAAACAATCCTATGTAGCTCACATACATGTATTTACAGACTGAACATGAAATGAAAGTCTTAAAGGATCTGGCACGGTTTAATGAGATTTTGGCCCCCATGAGGTGTGGTTTGGATTGCCAAAATGAAATATCACGTATGGAAAAAAAATTCAGTTTAATGTAAACTATATTACCTTGTCTTATATGCTCTAGGTATTTTGTAGGCCCTGGATCTTATGGATTTTCAATAGCAGCATCTTGAGGTACTGCATTTGTGCAAAATTGTCTACTTTTAGGTGAAAACAGCACACTTTTCTTTCCATAAAAATATGAAGCCAGTCCAAAACCAAAACACTGTTAGTATAAACAACAAACTACGGACATGGTCAATATTTCGGGGTTACGTAAGTTTATCTTGGTTCTCGACTGGTTTAATATGTTTATGGAGAGAAAAGTATGCTGTTTTCACCTCAAAATAGACGATTTTGTACAAATGCACTACTTCAAGATGCTGTTTAATATTGAAAATCCATTAAGGCCCAGGACCTACGAAATATGCAGAGCATAAGACAAGATATTACTTTATGCTAACTGAAAACTTTCTTTCGTACATGATATTTCATTTTGAAACTCCAATCCACACCTCATGTGGACCAAAATCTCATTAAACCATGCCAGGTCCTTTTAAAAACATCGGTGATGAGAAACTACGTAGTTATATTTTATAGGACCTACATGTAACAACAAACTTGGGACAGACATGGATAGATAGCTACAAACTGAATGATCATGCCTCGAAGGAGGAATAAAATTACCAATAAACTACATGTACATGTAAATCTCTGTGACCATTGTTTCCCCATCCCCAAATCAAAATGTTTAGAAAACTGAAGACATTTGGTTATAATTTCAGTGCATTTTAATACCTCCGGAGTGTGAAAATCCCCCGAAGTACAAGGGCCTTAACTCTGTCAGGATGGGTTTCAGCATATGCCAGTGAGAGGGTGGAGCCCCAACTTCCACCAAACACGACCCAGGACTCGATACTGAGGTGCTTCCTCAACTTCTCTATGTCCTCAACTAGATGCCATGTTGTATTCTCCTGAAATACAAAAATGTGCATGTCTATATGTTGGTTGATGGGTTTTTCCCACAAAAGGTCCATACAGACATGACGAAGTCCCACTATTATAAATCCCCAATTCCTCAACAATAAAATCCAGTATTCACACATATTATAGTTTTACATAAACTAGGGTGAAAGTAACTTTGAAAAATAAACAAATACACATAACGTTCATCAGGTTGGGGATAAAGTTATCTGGAGCTACTTTGGTTGGATGAAGCAAATTTACATGTAGCTTGATGTAGGCCTATACAGGATTCTACAGGATTTAAAATTGTCATCGTTATCGACTTAACTGTCGGACAAAATAGCCAAATCCAAGATATTGAATAACGAAGGAAACTTTAAAGCAATCACAACCTTCCTCTCACCGATGTCAAGCCACTCTCCAAATCTGAAGTCGATCATTTCATTCATTCTCGAGTTATTGTCCAGAAAATATCCAAGTGGCAGCCATCTTGGCTTACACAAGAGGGCTGAAGGCAGCCAACTTGGATTATGCAGGTAACTGAAAAGCAATCCCAACCATTCTCTCACCGATGTCAAACCACAAGCTTGAAGTCAATCAGTTTAATCATTCTCAAGTTATTGCTCAGACAAGATCTAAAAGCTAAAATACAAAATGGCTGATGGTGGCCATCTCGGATTTTGCAGATAACTGAACTCGTTCTCGAGTTATTGCCTGGAAAAGAAATGCATAATTAGCTGACAGTTGACATATTGGATTATTCAGGTAACTGAAAAGCAATCCTAACCATTCACCCACCAATGTTAAGCCACTCTCCAAGTTGGAAGTCGACCAGTTGAATCATTCTCGATTATTGCCTGGACAAGATCCAAGCACTTAAAATTCAGAATAGCTGACAGTGACCATCTTGGATTACGCAGGGAATTGAAAAGCAATCCCAACCATCCACTCACTGATGTCAAGCCACTCTCCAAATTATGAAATCGATTGGTTCAATCATTCTCGTATTATTGTCTGGACAAGATTAAACTGCTGAAAATCCAAGATGGCCACCAACCATCGTGGATTAGATTTACACAGATAACTGAAAAGTAATCTCAACCATCCTCTCACCAATGTCAAGACACTCCAAATTTGAAGTCAATTGGTTCAATAGTTCTCAAGCTATTGGTCAGACAAGAAATTTATGTGTAAAGATCCAACTGCTGAAAATTCAAGATGGCTAATGATGGCCATCTTGGATTACGCAGGTAACTGAAAAGCAATCCCAATCGTCCTCTCACCACTATCAAGACACTCCCCTGGGCACGTTTGAAGTCAATCGGTTCAATAGTTCACGAGTTATTGGTCTTACAAGAAATGTGTAACGGAATGACGGAATTACAAACACCCAGTATTTCCAAGTCCCCACCCCTTTATGTGGTGGGGACAAAAAAGTCAAATTGCAAATAATTATTGGACAAAAATCTGCAATATCTGTGTTTCTGTTTTTCTAATATATTAGCAGCACAAAAATCACATAAATGTTGGTGTGTTCTTGTTTCTGAAGTGTTTAGCACAAGTTACCCCTGGCCTGTAACGCAAGCAGTAAATTGACCCTATTTAGGTGAACCATTCAGATCAATGGTCGATTCTGCACCCATTGTTATGCTCAAATGGATTGATTGATTGATTTATTGATCTAAACTTGATCTTCTGAATTATGAACACACAAGATTATAGGTTGTGTATCAGTGTCAATATTTATTAGACCCATATACAACTTTAATATTCAAACCATAGTTATAATATGGTGAACAAGTTGAACTTGCAGAGCTGTCTGTACACTTGATAAGGCCATTGTCACTTGACTGGTTGTTTAGCATGACCTTGATTTTTTCAATACACATGCTAGATGCTATAAGTATTTATTATTAATTATTAAATTACAAACCAATGGCATACGAATATGAGGAAAATGAGTAAGTTTTACTCAAGAAAATTTACATGTAAATCCCTCATCTATTTTAATTATTTGCGGCAAATACAGATGAGGGTTGGTCATGCTAAACAACCAATCAAGTGACAATGGCCTACGGAACAATTGTAGATGATTTGGGAGCTCAAGACCCGGTTGTAGCCAATACCCATGTCCCAGTTAGTACCACCATACACCTGTACTAACAGGGTTACCGTAAAGATTGAAGTCGCTTTAACAATGTTTTACCTTAGCAATTGGAATTCCTCTCCATCCAGATCAGAAGACCAAACTGGGCATGGTATCCCATTTGGATAACCACCATATGCCATTCCTATCAAGGAACTCATGCCCTAATTTAAAGAAGTTCCCTTAAAAGCCTGGATACTGACCATGCACTCTCCCCCTGGAGCATTAATCTGCACCAGTACTTCGGTAGAAATGTAACGTTACAGTTCTTATTGCTGTCAGTGATGTAGATATGTAACAGATCCGCTACATTTGCTGTCTGTAATGTATGACCATACATGTACATACATTGATTGGACATGTACACATGTTACATGTACCTTGAGTTCTGCTGCTGGTGTAGACTTTCCTGCTCCTCTTTGGTCAAATAGAATAATTCTGTAAACTTTGGGGTCAAAAAATCTTCTGTCCCTGGCTGATGTCCCACCACCAGGGCCTCCATGTCTGCATGCACATAAGAAATATAGCAACTTATTAAAACTTGGCATGCATGATGTAGTACCTTGAGTTCTGCTGCTGGTGTGGACTTTCCTGCCCCTCTCTGATCAAACAGAATGATTCTGTAAACTTGAGGGTCAAAGAATCTTCTGCCCCGGGCTGATGTCCCCCCACCTGGGCCTCCGTGTCTAAATATCAAAATTAGTACGGTAATTCTGAATTTCTGTCAACTGCAGGGTCAATTACTTTTCTTCCCCTGGGTGATGTTCCCCAATGGGGTAACCATGTCTACGTATGAAAATATGAATTAGCTAGCCTGCGCATCTGAAAACCCCTCCGGGGCAACTGTTTTAAGGCTTAACTAACTTATGACAATCATGTCTAGCCAATCCTGTTTGGTGCTACAGATCCGCATGTACATGTACATTTAGCCTTGAAATGGGTTGTAATTGATTGATCGGTAAATTTTACGAGTTGCTAAATTACATATGTTAATTGTTAGACATTCCCTGACAGTAGCCATTCATAATTCATTCAATTTAAACTTGACTACTTGGCATGCTTGGAGACATCAGATGAACCTAGCAATGAAATAAAAAAAAATTCCATCACTCTGTCCTGTGAAAATAGAGGTAATTAAAAATATTATGTTGTGGCTTGCCAAAGCAACCATATAAATAGAAATTATTTAAATGAGATCATTTCCGATCGGCTTCTGGCTCTTGACTAGCTAGGTACGTAACTATTGACAGATAGACACTGAAAAAAATAAAATAAAAAAATACCAAAAAAAGCATTTCCTACCAAATTTGAAATTCACAAGTGGAATCATTTTACAGATATCTCGCTGCTTTCAGACCAAACTAAAAATAGAGAATTGTCAAGATTGTAGGGAAACGTGTCCACATGAATATGCCCCACCATTCACACACTCAAAATGATTGGTGCATTATGCAGTACGTCTCTCGTGTTTGCCAAATCTGCGTAAAACAATAATTGCATACTATTTACATTTATTAACAATAGTACTGGAGTCTGGACCATTATTTTCCCGATGTAGCACCTACAGGTAAAAATATTAACCAAATCGTTTTCCTTATTAATTTTTCATTTCATATTCCTTTATTTTTCAGTGAATTTGACTTGGGCAAATATCACTCTGGTTGTATAGTTTGACAGATTGCATATGCTGCATTTGGGGTTCTTATAGTTGACTAGGTTAAGCCCGATTGACTAAAATAGCATACAAAATAAATGTAAATATGAAATTACTGTTTTTCATTTTCAGTTTCTTCCTCGTGTCTAGACAGTCTACTCTAGATTGACAAGTGGGTAATTTTTCATGACCATACTTCAAGCCATTTGGAAGAAATCGCTAAAAGACTGACAAGGGATGGACAAATTTGATTAATCCGATTCTCGGATATAATCCCTTAATTATATTTTCGGGCAAAATTCCCCTTAATTATCATATCATAATTACTAAAGACCAGCCCAAAGCCTTTGGGATATAATATATCACTCAACTGATCAGGGGAGATAACACAAAATACAAGTGCGTGTGGTTTATAGGATCACCAGTTTTCGATACCGGTGATTAAAAAGTACATACAGACGCTATATTGCGTTATTGAACTTACAAAAACACTACAGGATTTCCATCCTTCTTCCCCGACTGTTCGTAGTAAATTT
>JAVTVY010026597.1:0-10360 GCA_036873755.1 Hanleya hanleyi | reverse complement strand
CCATATACAATATCCTAACGTGATACAGTTGTTTCTCTTGACCTGAACTAGATGCCTATCGTAAATGAGTCGTGTCAGAAAGTATTTTGCAGAGTTATGCCCCTTGTCTAACAGAATCCACTAATTCCTATGTTAATTTAAGTTTGCATATTATTTCTATTATCATGTTAGTATACTATCACATTTATTTATTGATTGGATGACTGATTTATTCATTTATTCTCTTAGACAATGCAAAGAATGCTTGCAAATCTGTTTTGAAAATGACATAAATGTGCCATTTAGTATACATGTACTGTATTTATCTAGCCATGTGTACTGTTGTTTTGGTGAGACATCGATACAGCTCTTTCAATTTATTCAAGAAACAAATTAATTTAAGGGGAGGAAAACTTTTTTTTTTTCAAGGAAAGTACTCTTACAATACCATGGGTAAATATTTCTTCCCACAAGCCAATCAATTGGTAGAGACACCCTTATTATAATAGCTGGGGTTCAGAGCCGAGGGGTTTGGATAGCGCAGCTTCATGTTGTTAGTTGGTTTCATGTACTGCAGTTACATATAGATGTATTACTTTGGGAAATCACCCTTATAGAGCACGGACGCTGGAAAACGTTACCGTCTAGTTTCAGTAAAATGTCAAAAGTGTACGATTATTCATTTGTGATAGTTGTTTTATTTGTTTGAATCTCAAGAGAAGATATTTTGCTAATTGGTCCCATGTACCATGCGATATCTGTTTCGACTGAGTTATCACTTAGGGAAATCAATGATAGAGCGCAGAGGGTAGGACGAAAATGTTTTTTTTTTTAAACATTCCACAATTGCGATAAATGGCCGATCTAATCTTTTGAGTGGGAATCCGCTCCTCTGAGTAATGAAAAGACAGCTATTGATTATGTATAGTAGCGGGGGATGGGATCTCCGTTTGTATCGCGGAATTAAATTCCATAAACTATAACAAAAGTTCGGGTAAATGTTAGTAAATCAGAAGAGACTCCATTTCTGTTCAGATAATGTTTTCAACATATATCAAAGGTCAAAGGTCCAAATGTCTGGGCGGGTTGGAAAAGGATGGGTAATATGTGTGAGTGGGAGAGGTTTGTTTTGGAAACTTGTTTTGGAGAATTTTCAGACGTCCCGGTAAATCCTATTTTAACAGATCGATCGATACAATGACTTGATTTGATTTGATTTGATATGAAGCTTTATTCACCAGATATGAATATATAAATATTGAACATAGATATATGAAATAATTTTTATCGTGGCGGGAGTAAAACTCCGAAGGGCTTGTTTTATCCCATAGTAATAATAATGTTAATTAGTACAGTGAGAGTAGAATATGACAGAGTTAGCGATGAATAAAGACAACTGATTATACAGTGACATATATACAAGCAGTATTCTGGAACTAGCATGATACTCAAATAGAAGCATAGTTACTTATATTTTGCCAAGGACTCAACAAAATAATCAAAGCTATAAAGACTTCTTAGCACAAATATATATAACGATGTACAGAAACTTAGAAAAATATAATAACTACAAAGATAATTGATGCATAAGTTATGTAGTAATTTCCCTCTTAAATAGTGATTTGGAGGAGATTGATTTGAGATCAGTTGGCAGAGTGTTCCATAGACGTGGACCTTTTAATTTAACAGTGTGGAATATTAGTCGTGAGTGACATAAATGTCGGTATAGGTTCATATGAGAATTACGGGTTGGATATTGATGTATTGCTGATTGCCTCACGAAATAGTAACGATACAAAGTAGGAAGAAAAGCAGAGTGGTGTATAAATTTGTGACAGAATAATAGATTACAATATATAGTCATTCAATTTAGATATAGGAAGTATTTTCATTTCTTTGAAGAGCGGTGCAGTATGTGTATGTTTGTCGCTTAGAGTAATGATTCTGATAAGGCGTTTTTGTAAGAGTACCAACCCTTGAAGGTGCGATGGATAGGTATTCGCCCATACTATGCTGCAGTAAGTAATATAAGAATAGAATAGTGTGTAGTAAAGAAGTATCAGCGTCTTCTTACTAAGACAGTGTTTAATATGATTTATTACACCAACATTTCTCGAGAGTTTGGAGCACAAGTAATCAATATGTGTTTGCCGGCTTAGTTTATCATTAAAATATATACCGGGAAATTTAGAGTGATAGTTTATTGCAGGAGTGCCAATCTTTAAGTTTGTTGAGCTCATTAGACATTGTTTCAACTAGTACGGAGACATCTGCATGAGAATAGGTAGCACTAGTGTCATCGGCAAAGAGGATAATGCTTAGAATACTTGCGACGGTGACTATTTTGATCTGTATTTTAAGAGACTATCTTCGGCATGTACACGCAATTCCAAATTGGCCGATGTGAGGCAAAACAATAAGTCGTTTGTTTCTGGTCGTCACTCACGTCGATCTGAACCTTGGTTCTCCTCCCATTTGTTCACAACACTTTCAACAAATTTATCCCCTTTTTGGCAAATCAAGAGTTAGGTAAAGTGATGTCGAATATCAGAAAATGAATTGGAATGGTGCTGGAATATTGTTGAAAAGCCGTTGGAATACTGTTGAAATAAGAACGTTTCGCCTTCTAGTGTCTTGATTTATACTCCATAATGGAAAGAATAACACTGCGGCCATGGCATAATATGATTGAACTTTCTCAAAATAGGGCTCTTCCAGAATAGAAAAATAACCTGTAAATTAGACAATAAAGCCCCATGAACGAACCACTTTTCCCGGGAGTCTTTGATTCAAAACACAACACTGTCTTACCGGTTTGATGGTTCTTTGTATGCGACACAGAAAGTAACAATTTTATATCACAGTGGAATGAAGTTCTGGTCGTATGATTAATCTTAAAACAGACAAATTATCTCGAACTCCACCAGGGTTGGAGATGAACATCCCAGAGAAAGACAGAGAAAGAGTTATCTATCCATCCAATAATTATCCAATGAGAATGTAGAATTACCTCGGACGTCGAGAGAATCATCCAACAGAAACGCAGAATTATTTCGGATCCGAACATCTTTAACACGGACCCCAACATCATATTATATCGGACCTTGAGATAATTAAATCAGAGGGTGGGGCAAGAGGCGGAACATTATCTGGCACTGCTTTTTGTTTGCAATTTCTTGCATTTTTCATGTTGGGATGACCGCACTGTGGTGGCTTTCTGGCCCAGTTGGATCGGTGTCCGGATAATGTGACTGGGTCGTCGTGATATGACGGAATAACTTTTGACAGCAACGTTAAAATCCTACACACGTATAATGGGATGTTTGGTGATTATCAGTTATTGCCATGAAATTTTTGATGCACTATACTTTTTTTAACCAGATGGGTCTACGTAAGACCAGTAGGTTGCATATATAATCTTGGCAGAAGATTTTGTACGTGAGACGGATTGGTTCTATATCGAACAATATGGTTCCATGCATAAGCAATTTGGTTCTAGATGGAACCACTGGTTATATATTGCCAGAAGTTATATTTACCACGTTGATATAAGTACACACACACAAAATAATTTATGCGATATGCTTATTTCTCTATATATTCCACATATTTTTTGTAAGTGTTAATCACTGAATTTTGCATGCGTTGGTGATAATATCCAGCGTGGGATAATACTGTCTTGTTCTGTGAACCGACATTATCTAAAGTATCTATACATCTATCTATCAGATCCATACAGAATTAGAACAAATACCACTCGGCGTTTTTAGAGTGTACGGCCTCGATCTCGTTACAAACTGGTCCGAGTCTCGGATACATTTTATCTTTTGCTCAGTCTCAACTGAATTGAAACCTTATCATACCGGAGCCGTTTTAAATCTATTTGCTTTCTCAAGATTGCAAATGATCAGGATAAAATGCAAAACTGTCCCCCAGCAGGGCCATCGTGGCGTTGTGTTCTCGTTTGTCGTGCAAAAAACATCACACCAGACAAATTTATCCGCCTCAAATAACGATTCTCCACTATATCCATATTTTGTTTCGACATGAAAAAATACATCATTGGGAAGTGACACTTTAAGTACGAGGAACAACAGATTTTGTTTTCCTGACTTCAAACGTTTTGATATTGTGTATGAATTTAACACCTCATCAATCGTAACGATTGCATGCAGGATGGAGCAAAATTATATATAATGTTCCTCGGTCATTAAAAATAGAAGAGTAAGCCTAATAATGATGGAAGACTATATGCAAATGTCAGAAATAGATTAATACTTTCCCATCTTTTTATGACAAAGGAGAGGTGGTGTCCACCATTTTGTTATCAAACAGTGTCTAAATCTAGACATGATTCGCCACTTTTCGGCAGTCGTCCTTTGCACCGCGCAATGCGCGAGCTCTAATCAACAGTTATAGAAAATTCTACAATATCTGGGTTTATCCCTGGTAACCCCACCGCTCTCTCACGCACACCAACACAATGCACACACACACACAATACAAACCATCATCTTTCTACAAATGGCGACGGATGGTATATATTGTATAAAAAGGTATCTATACGTGGGATAAAAAAAGTTAAAGTATCGACTAAAAGACTGAAATTTTGGAGATGATGAACAGTGGAGTTCTTCATATTTGAAGTGGTATATAGCTATATCACGAGACCCACGGTAGAGCCATTTTGTCAAGTATGTCCACAGGGAGAAAAGATCTAATTGCGCACACTGTGATGAAATTCAAACCAGGCGTATTAGTTGTTTTTCTTGTCAAATTACTCAGTCAGTCAAGCCAATATTCTTTATATCCCGTTTAGGTCAGCCTATGTATCCACCCAGGAGAGATGTCCTCGATGATATTGACATAACGAGTTTCTGATCAGCTTGACATTTACTATTTATCTCTTGGGAGACGAGAATCGCACAGCCATGTACAATTAATCGTCATAATAAACTAGTGTACAGTTTAATCAATCTAAGAGCACTGTTAATTACTGATCAAAGACATCGATATGCTGTACTGTGGTCCACACGATAGGATGTACACTTTAATCAATTTAAGAGCAATGTTAATTACGGATCAAAGACATCGATATTCTGTAATGTGGTCCACACGATAGGATGTACACTTTAATCAATTTAAGAGCAATGTTAATTACGGATCAAAGACATCGATATTCTGTAATGTGGTCCACACGATAGGACGTGCAGGTCATCCCCTCAAACAAACTATCCAAACCGAATCGCATCGTCTGGAAGCTGCTAATTACCCCCCTCCACCTGCCGAAAAATTCGATTACACTTCAGTTTCACACACTCTGTTTTTTAACAGCTTCCAGACGATGCGATTCAGTTTGGAAAGTTTGTTACAACATACTCTTGTTTTATAGCATACTTTCATTGGCACTGGTTTTCAATTTTGAAGATTTTTTTTATTGGCGGGACTACTACCGGTATCCCAGCACTTCAGTCACGGGTCAAGGGGCCGCCTAAGATCCGGAACCTCTGGGGATCGAAAGGGCTGGAGATATGTCTTCCTAATTTTGACGAATAAATTCGAAATTGAGGCCCAGTTGTCGCTCGTAAGCTTGGTTGTTTGATGTGGAGGCGCCCATAATTGCTTTGAAAATTCGAACGTCAAATGGCACATTCTGGCCGAGTATGACCTCATATTTGCGACTTATGTTTTTAAATTAAAAACCAGAGAGGTTTTTAAAGTGAAGTTTACGCTTCCTTGCTATATGGTCCATAGCGAGATTTAACTTATTGTTGTGATGCATTTTGACGGAATAGTTCGACATCACAGGAAGAGTTGTATACGTAAAGATACCTCAAGCGCAATTCACCATCCGCCTCTTCTCAACGGATCTGGACGTTCTGCCTCTGGATTTTTTTTTTTAATCTAGATACAAAACGATGTTTTCTGTTACATTTTGACAGTACATTTTCGATTTTTTTAAAGCTTTCAGACGTAAAGTTCATAGATCCCGAACTCAATCCCGATTCTCGAGTTTTTGACTGCATGGGCATGCCCGTTTTCTCAAAACTAAATGTAAAACGGTACAGTTTCAGCCTTCACCTTTAAGAGCATCGGAAGATTTATGAAGACTTCCCTTACAGAAAAGCTTCAAACGCGAAACGGTGCGTAGTGATGGATTCTGATAGTAGGATAATCACATTTCCTTTGGAAAGTCATCAATATACCATATACTACACTGAACAAAAATTCCTTGAAATTTAAGGAATATTCCCCGACTATTACACCATCGAAATATTCCTCAAAAATTCAATAAAGAATATTCCGTTGCATGTTAAGGAAATTCCTTAACATGGTAAGGAATATTATTTAGTCATGTTACGGAATATTCTTTATTGATTTTTTTAGGAATATTCCGCTGGTGTAATAGTCGGGGAATATTCCTTAACTTTCAATGATTTTTTTCTTCAAAAGAATAGAATTTCACAATTGCGATAAATTAGCCGCTCTGATCTTTCGAGTGGAAACCCGAAATACTCAATATTCCTTACCATGGTAAGGAATATTCCTTAGTCATTTCGAGGAATATTCCGCTGGTGTAATAGTTGGGGAATTTTCCTCAAGATTTTAAGGAATTTTTTTCTGTGTAGTAGAGTTCGAAAAATATACATAGGAAGTCGTATAGAAATTCCAGCATGCGGAGATTGGTCATGCTGGTAAACCATCTTGAGTGGAAGGTTGTAAATGGTGGTCTTTTTGGACAATGGAACTTCGTTCGTGGTGTCGTATACATATACATATATACATACTCACATATACACACATATTTATACATGCACATACAAAAATACATATAAAACATTAAAGCAGTCAGACAGCATCTGCGAATAATGCACATAGCATCATCATTACAATTAATAAAACTGTAGAATGAGCATGGGGTAAGGGGTGAGTGATGTTTGTGGCATCATCAAAATCTGGCAGATCTTTTAATAAATATGCGCGCTTGCTTAAAAATAATTATTTCATTTTCCTTTCTATTTCGGCTGCGATTGCCAAACAGAATAAAATCCAGAGAGATTGGAAAAAATCGACAAGAGAGTTAAATAATTCTCTTAAGGACGGTCGTCTATGACTGCATGCAAATTAGCTTAACCACTGACACACTGTTCAGTGAAAATGGTAATATCTGATGACAATGACTGATTTGTCGATCGACAGCTTTTAAGCGACTGAAGTTTCCTGTGTGTTGACGTAAGAGAATTGAAGTCTGAACGAAAATCAACGAAGCAAATAATTCATTCCACCGAATTTAGTTGCAAATAAATTCAAACGTGCCCGAAGACAGGGTTGTCATGTGAGATCGGAGCTTGAGAAGAATAGTGTCGCAGAGATCACACTCTCTTAGCGCATGCGTATTTCAAAAAGTCACAAGAACAAGAACAACAACAACAACGCGAGCCTCCCGTAGCCCTGCGTGCCACAGGTAAAACATGTTTGCTACCACATCGTAGTAATTAAAGTTAATTATGATACCTCTTGAATATTCATGAGGGGTTTCTGGTATTTCATTGGTCAAACATTACCCAGCCACGAGTCAATATTTTTCAATCACTGACCCAGCTGCTTATGTGTCAGGCGGAGCGCGTGAGGTCCGGAGTCAATATTGTGATCACTGTTCACAAATACCGTCTGCCTGCGACCGCAACATGGGGGAACTGTTACAAAATAGGAACAGTAAGAACGCAAAAAATGTATAAAATACAGGCGTCTATACCAATATTACGGGTTTACTGTCAAGCAAAAGATATTGAATTCGATAGTCTTTTGTCAATAACAAAAGGAAAGAACAACTTGGCGAATTCCTCTTCAAATTCTTTGCTGAGTTGATAGAGAAGGATGAAGATAAATACTCCCGATCGTCGATGATAAGCATACGTTTCGGTCTCCCGAATATTCAAGAGATATAATAATTTGCTATATGTAATCTCTATCTGCACTGCCGGAGTAATCCATTTCATTCTCATCTCAAAACTGGAGTAACCAGTGAGTTCAAATGAGTTCACCATGACTTAAAGAGGATTTATGAATGAAGTGTGTAAAGCCTGTGGCTACATTGTATCTAAACACCCATGGGGTTTGTGACGAAGAGTTCAGCTCGGAAATTTCGGAAAACGCGTCTGAAAGTTTAAATTCTCAATATTATCCTAGTCAGATTGGAAGCAGCTTTGTCGATTTATCCATGAACTATTAATAAAATTGTCTCTGTGTGTCTCGTTTCCGATAACACAGCTGCATGGCAGAAAGTATTCGCCAAACAGCGTTTTTGAAAAGGAGTAAGCCTAGTGGTACCATGCGCTAGTCTGGCGTCAGAGCGATAAGTCACTGCAGTTCATAAATTCGGTATAATAAAACACTTATAAACTTGTGACGGAGTCAATATCATGTAAGCTGGACCCTTGGCCAGACTTGGCCAAGCAGACCTCGGGTCCAGGTTTCATGATATTGACTCCATCACAAGTTAATAAGTGTATAATGGTATGTTGACTTTCTGCCTTGAACGCCACTTGTTGGGGTAAAACAAGACGGTATTATTGTCAAAATATCTTGTAACCTATAAATCAAGAAATTGTCTCATTCTTTCACAACAGCAGCTTCAAATTGCTCAAGAAGAATTGTGTGAACATTCCTTGACATAAACAAAGAGTCGGGCGGCTCGGATAGATTTTTTCTGGGATTTGAATCAGGGATTTTGGAGTTTGAGGTTTGACTGCAATATATGTTTTTCCCTAAAATGTTTCCCTGACAGCCTAACAACGCCACAACACCGGTGACAAGCAGCCAGAGGATGCTAGGTCCCACGTCAAAATGGCAGCAATATTCGTTAGCATTGTTGGTCTCAGGGGATATACATATGATGGCCGAGAAGGGACATCGCTGTATTGTGTTATGAATCGGGACCGACACACGAAGGCAGGATGCGAAGTCGCGAAGGCAGGATGCGAAGACGCGAGGCCAGGATGCGAAGTCGCGAGGCCAGGATGCGAAATCAAAACAGCGAAGCGCGAAGTCAGGATGCGAAGTCAGGATGCGAAGCGCGAAGTCAGGATGCGAAGTCGCGAGGCCAGGATGCGAAATCAAAACAGCGAAGCGCGAAGTCAGGATGCGAAGCGCGAAGTCAGGATGCAAAGTCGCGAGGGCAGGATGCGAAATGGAAACAGCCAGGCGCGAAGCGCGAAGTCAGGATGCGAAATCAAAACAGCGAGGCGCGAAGCGCGAAGTCAGGATGCGAAATCAAAACAGCGAAGCGCGAAGCCAGGATGCGAAATCAAAACAGCGAAGCGCGAAGTCAGGATGCGAAATCAAAACAGCGAGGCGCGAAGCGCGAAGTCAGGATGCGAAATCAAAACAGCGAGGCGCGAAGCGCGAAGTCAGGATGCGAAATCAAAACAGCGAGGCGCGAAGCGCGAAGTCAGGATGCGAAATCAAAACAGCGAGGCGCGAAGCGCGAAGTCAGGATGCGAAATCAAAACGAGGCGCGAAGCGCGAAGTCAGGATGCGAAATCAAAACAGCGAGGCGCGAAGCGCGAAGTCAGGATGCGAAATCAAAACAGCGGGGCGCGAAGCGCGAAGTCATGATGCGAAATCAAAACAGCGAGGCGCGAAGCGCGAAGTCAGGATGCGAAATCAAAACATCAGCATTGCGCATGATCTTATCAAAACGAGGCCGGTTTGTAGCCCTGATTCCTAATATACATTGTAGGGGCATGCGGTATTATCACTCAGTGATAGATGGTTTTGAATTTCGAATAATAATTGAACAAATATATATCAATTTGTGTATTTTCAATTTTGGTTTATAACTGTGCAAGTTATAAATGCACACCCAAAGCCTGTTTTATCGAACTATTTGATTTGGCTGTTTCTGTGGTGGATACTGACGGGAATTCTGAAAATGAATTAGAACACGGCCGATTTGTACCATACAGAATATACAAGAAAATCTCTTTATTTATGCTTATATTTCAAAGGGTTAATGTAAACAGAGAAACAATAAATTGACAATGTTTGGCGGCCTCGGCCTTGACGAATCTCGATTTCGGACTCCAACCTATGCATCGTCGGATGAATGATGTAACTAGTTTATTGAACAGAAAAATCGTTTGGCTTGTACATGTATCTGGGTCTAGTTTCAATAAATGTTAGTGTACATTAATTGAGATATCTACTTCTGAGTCGCTTGACTTCGGTCTCGGAGCGTCGATTCCAAAGATGAGGAGGGAAAAAAGAATAGAAATAAAAAATACGGGGCGGCCGAATATTTCGGGACGTGCGGTGATGCTAAACAGGAAACTTTTTTAACCAGCGTAATGTTCGCGAATTATGATATTACCCTGTAATT
>JAVTVY010026596.1:0-11573 GCA_036873755.1 Hanleya hanleyi | reverse complement strand
GTGCATCTCTACACCAAACTCACCCCTCACGCACCCACAAAATGTCCACTTTCGCTACTACTCGTACCGATGACGTCATCAATGACGTCACAGATGACGCGGACACCCCTCAAATCGGAATGTACACCCGAGAACTACAAGATGACACCTTCCAGGACGCATTCGAACCGTGAATAGCCCATCTCGACCCCAAATACCTTCATGTACTGCCCGAAAATGTCCACTTTCGCTACTACTCGTACCGATGACGTCACCGATGACGTCACAGATGACGCGAATATCCCTCAAATCGGAATGTACACCCCGAGAACTACAAGATGACACCTTCGAGGACGCATTCGAACCGTGAATAGCCCATCTCGATCCCAAATACCTTCATGTACTGCCCGAAAATGTCCACTTCGCTACTACTCGTACCGATGACGTCACCGATGACGTCACAGATGACGCGAACATCCCTCAAATCGGAATGTACACCCCGAGAACTACAAGATGACACCTTCCAGGACGCATTCGAACCGGGAATAGCCCATCTCGATCCCAAATACCTTCATGTACTGCCCGAAAATGTCCACTTTCGCTACTACTCGTACCGATGACGTCACCGATGACGTCACAGATGACGCGGACATCCCTCAAATCGGAGTGTACAACCCGAGAACTACAAGATGACACCTTTCAGGACGCATTCGAACCGTGATTAGCCCATCTCGACCCCAAATAACTCCCTTCGCTGCCCCAAAATGGCCACTTTACTTACTACAACCAACTGCGCATGCGCAGATTAACGCGACATGCATTCAAAAACACACCATTCTGACTCTACCCCACACAAGCTTCACTTTGACATCTCACACGACCCATTCGAACCGCATTAGCTCATCTCTAACCCAAACACACCCCTACATAGCACCCAAAATGCCTGTTTTCTATAAGTAATTACGCCAGGATTCTGCGCATGCGCAGACTATTGAATGACGAACCATTAGTGTAGTCAAGTGCTCTCCATGAGAGCTTCAAAATAAGACCATTCTCTGACCCCATTGACCATGAGGGCCCACCTAGACTCCAACATGTCCACTCCCTGTATGGGCCTATACACCCATAGCCATGCAGTATAGGCCTATGGGCCTACTCCAGGCCTCGGTGACTTTTTCAAAAAATTTCACCGATTCGCACGGGGACACTTCCTATCATGTTCTAAATGACGAGACGAGTAAAACGAGACCCCACAACCCTACCGCAAATGCATAGAAGTGGGTTTCCCAGTAGGATAAACATTGAACCTATACCCCAGTATGGGTCTATATGGGACTCGGTGACTTTTTTCAAAAATTTCACCGATTCGCACGGGGACACTTCCTATCATGTTCTAAATGACGAGACGAGTAAAACGAGACCCTACAACCCTACCGCAAATGTATAGAAGTACGTTTCCCAGGGGACAAACATTGATCCTATACCCTCAGTATGGGACTATATGAGGCTATATCGTACTTTTTCAAAATTTCACCGATTCGCACGGGGACACTTCCTATCATGTTCTAAATGACGAGACGAGTAAAACGAGACCCCACAACCCTACCGCAAATGTATAGAAGTACGTTTCCCAGGATGGTCCTATACCTCCCATACCCCATATAGGCATTTTCCCGTAATTTAGGATAAAGTCCGTATTCCGTATTATTTCAGGAAAATTTTTACATACACCCACCCTGGAACTAGGGGAAGATAACTCTGTTGATAGACAAGCCCCGTTAAGCCCGGCGACCTATATACCCCTCATATCCCATATAGGCATTTTCCCAGGTTTTTCGATAAAGTCCGTGTTCCGTATTTTTTTTCAGGAAAAATTTTACATGCAGCCACCCAGCCATCAAATACCCTTCACCTAGGCTTCACGTTGATACCTCACTCGACCCCATTCGACCATTAGGGGCTCCCCTAGATGCCAAAAACGTCTATTTTCATACCCTTGGACCGCCGCGCATGCGCAGAATGACCCTAATTCAACCCCACACCCAGTCCATCAGATGCTCCTTCATGAATGCTTCACTTTGATACCTCACTCGATCCCATTGGACCATTAGGGGCTCCCCTAGCTCCAAAAAGGCTATTTTCATGCCCTTGGGCCACCGCGCATGCGCAGAAGGCCGATATGTCAACCCCACACCCAGTCCATCAGATGCCCCTTCACGAATGCTTCACGTTGATACCTCACTCGACCCCATTCGACCATTAGGGGCTCCCCTAGATGCCAAAACGTCTATTTTCATACCCTTGGGCCACCGCGCATGCGCAGAATGACCCTAATTCAACCCCACACCCAGTCCATCAGATGCGCCTTCATGAATGCTTCACTTTGATACCTCATTCGATCCCATTGGACCATTAGGGGCTCCCCTAGCTCCAACAAGGCTATTTTCATGCCCTTGGGCCACCGCGCATGCGCAGAAGGCCGATATGTCAACCCCACACCCAGTCCATCAGATGCCCCTTCACGAATGCTTTACTTTGATACCTCACTCGACCCCATTGGACCATTAGGGGCTGCCCTAGCTCCAAAACGTCTATTTCCATGCCCTTGGGTCACCGCGCATGCGCAGAATGCCAATATTTCAACCCCACGCCCAGTCCATCAGATGCCCCTTCACGAATGCTTCACTTTGATACCTCCTACGACTCCATTGGCCCATTAGGGACTCCCCTAGCTCCAAAACCGCTATTTCCATACCCTTGGGCCACCGCGCATGCGCAGAATGCCGATATTTCAACCCCACGCCCAGCCCATCAGATGCCCCTTCACGAATGCTTCACATCGATACCTCACTCGACCCCACTGGACCAGTAGTCAATCTCCTAGCTCCAAAAAGGCTATTTTCATACCCTTTGGGCCTCCGCGCATGCGCAGAATGCCGATAGTTCAACCCCGCGCCCAGCCCATCAGATGCCCCTTCACCTAACCTTCAATTTGATACCTCACTCGACCCCATCGGTCAACTAGGGGCTCCCATAGCTCCAAAAAGGCTATTTTCATACCCTTCGCCCGCCGCGCATGCGCAGAAGGCCGATATGTCAACCCCACACCCAACCCATTAGATGCCCCTTCACCTAAGCTTCACTTTGATACCTCACTCGACCCCATCGGACCATTTTATCTAGGGACTACTTTTCTCCGCGGAAGCTTTTTCCCGAGACCGAATCACCGCCAAAACCGCGGCCAAACCGCATCACCGCGCATGAATACATTTTTTTTTTTTTTTTTTGCCGGAACTTTTTTTTTTTGTCAATGCACACCCCCCCAATAACCCCCCAATGCCCGAGTTGTCTCCCTTGCATCCATAGTGTAGAGATGGCGCCACACCCTCAATTGTGACGTCATTTTTACATCCGGGGAAAAACTTCGCTAGGTTGCTCTTATACTACTACTAATACGGAATAGGTTTTTGGATTATGGACGCGGATATTCTTTAATGGACGTCTGCTGAATTATGAGTGACGGACTAGACGCTTGTAATTCAGACCATTTTATACGTTTTCTTCTCAACGGTATTCAGTACAAATGTTATCAACACCTGTTCGTCCTCTGGTTCTATTTCATATAGCTCCATGCGTATATCAATGCATCAAAATGAACGTCGCCAGATTTCACTCGTTCAGTAAAATTTACGTCTACCGCTTGTTCAACGATAAATTCTCGTCAATTAGACCGGCTACATCAGGTTATTTGCTAAAATTTCACTAAAGTAATTTTCAGGTGATGCATATCCAACCCTTAAATGTACAGCAAATTGCGTGGATCGTCTGTAAACATTTGAAGTAGGGCATACCAGAAATCCTTTGTATATCATTCAAGATATCTGCATTAGTAATGGATTGGGGAGACTGACTGACAATGCCAGTGTTATTCTACAGCCCCAGTGTCAGTATCGTATGTACGTTAATGCCCATGTTGATCAATAATGAAAGAAAACAACCAATTACTACGATCCGTGTCTTTCTCTCTCTCTCTCTCTCTCTCTCTCTCTGTAACGCGGCGGTGCCATCTATTCTGTACCAGTGATAATTCAACAAGGTTTATTGTGATGCATACTCACGACTCGTGAGCAAACAGCACGTGCCGACAAATACACGACGACAGCGGAAATACGTTACTTATAAATTGAATATGTACCAGCTATATATTGTATTAAAAGGTCGAAGTATCCAACTATTCTCTTATTCAATATTCCGGGTAAGAAGAACGAATGAGCGTCTAATATCGCATCCAATTTTTTGTTCTAATCTGATTGGCCAACTACGATGTCTCCTGTTGGGAAAAGGCCGTTTTTATATTCCCAAAATATATAGACATACCACCATGTACAGATGAGTCATCGACGACGCTGTGTATACGTATAACGACTAAAATGTCTATGTTATTCGGCAGTTCAGTTGTCACTATTGTATGTACGTGAATGGCTATTATGTACATTATTCCTTTTTCTCGTCTTTCATATCTCTTAATATGTCCAAGGTAATGCCCAGATAACCGTGTTGTACGACCCGAGAAAGCGAGTATTACTCACACATTCGAGCTATATCGCGACAATATACAAGTAATATCATTTCATTGGAAGTTTCTTTGTTCATAGAGTCGCTTGAATTTATCATTAAAAATATCTATATCAAATTTGGCAGCACAATATATCAACAACAAATAGGTATTCCAATGGATACTAATTTTGCACCCCTGTTGGCTGACCTATATCTGTTCTCTTATGAATATGACTATATGCAGGCGCTTTCAAAATCGGATCAATTCAAAGCCCGTTTGTTTTCATTCGCCAAACACTATATAGACGATCTTTTCGCTGTGGATAATAGCTTTATAAATGACGCAGTCAAGGATAAATATCCACCTTCACTGGATTTGAAGGAAACTACAGAAACGGCACATAATATTTAGACCTACATCTCTATAAAAATGAAGCGGGCCTTCTCTGTCGTCGACTTTATGACACAATATATTATTACAATTTCGACATCGTAAACTATCCATTTCTGGACAGTAATATTTTAGTTGAACCTGCATATTGCGTATACATATCTCGCCTAGTAACATTTGCTAGATCCTGTTTTAAATATGACGATTTTAATCAACGTCACAAAATATTGTTTCAGATACTTATGAAACTGGGCTATACAATAAAGCGCCTGCAATCCAAGTTTCTCAAATTTGGGGATACATATCGCATGCTGATAGCAAAATACGAGCTTAACGCGGGGCTAGGGGTCGTGTGAACACAAGTACTTCAAGATCCTCATGATGTTCATAGGCACAATCAAAGCGTGACTGAAATACATCATTCTCGAGATGATTTACAACGAATATCGTATGGATTAAGAAAACTGATCAGCGATACGGATTTGAAATATTGGAACATCATGATGTCTTGCCGGCATCATTGAAAACTGCTGACAGCTTCTCTCTTGCAGGAAACTAGCCCATGTTTATGTATACTATGATTGTCTTTTTGAATTTGATGCTAATGTTATATGAAATACGGAATAGGTTTTTGGATTATGGACGCGGATATTCTTTAATGGACGACGGCTGAATTATGAGTGACGGACTAGACGCTTGTAATTCAGACGATTTCATACATTTTCTTCTCAACGGTATTCAATACAAACGTTTTAAACACCTGTTCGTTCTCTGGTTCCATTTCATATAGCTCCATGTATATATCATTGTACCAAAATCAACGTCGCCAGATTTCACTCGTTCACTAAAATTTACGTCTACCGCTTGTTCAGCGATAAATTCTCGTCAATTAGACCGGCTACATTAGGTTATTTGCTAAAAGTTCACTTAAGTATTTTTTTCAGACGATGCATATCTAACCCTTAAACGTACAGCAATTGTCTATAAAACATTTGAAGTAGGGAAATCCGTTATATATCATTCAAGATATCTACATCTGCAATACTTTAGTAATGGATTGGTAAAGCCCGTATGGAATTTTCGACTGACAATGTCAGTGTTATTCTACAGCCCTATCGTCAGTATTGTATGTACGTTAATGCCCATGTTGATCAATAATGAAAAAAACAATATGTACATTATTTGTTGTTCTCGTCTTTCATGTCTCTCAACCTCCGACGATGAACCATATCATTAGATGTTAATGGATTATTCCTTTGTAGCCGTGACGTATACATATATGTGCCGGCCACTAACCGGTCGATGATGTTCATCCAGATTGAGTGTGTTGTTATTCTCGATAAGAGCCATAGGAATAATCTTTCATACTGTAAATGTAATATATTTGATTACTACGATCCGTGTCTTTCTGTCTCTCTCTCTCTCTCTCTCCCTCTCTCTCTCTCTGTAACGCGGCGGTGCCATCTATTCTATACCAGTGATAATTCAACAATGTTTATTGTGATGCATACTCACGATTCCTGAGCAAACACATCCTCGCGAGCCAGCGTATCAATCGATAGCTAAGATTCATAGCGTCTCCCTTCCCTCACCGCTATGCCGACGACAAATACATTTCCCTGGTGGTAACTCGAACATCTCCATGGCGCACTTATTATTACCTTTGCGCACTATTGGACCTTCATTAACTTGAGAAAATGGGCCGCCATGAATAAAAATACAGAAATGGCAGACTAAATGGCCATTCGTCGGTCAAAAATTAATTACAGACGTTAAAATTATCCCTATGGAGCCTCAAAACCACCTGAAATCGAGGGTCAAGAAGATGGGCATTTCCGTCATAATAGACCCCGTGTATACAGGGGATGATGATCACAACATCGATTATGGTATTTATATTCATGGCGGCCCTTTTTCTCAAGTTAATGAAGGTCCAATAGGGCGCAAAGGTAATAATAAGTGCGCCATGGAGATGTTCGAATTACCACCAGGGAAATGTATTTGTTGTCAGCATAGCGGTGAGGGAAGGGAGACGCTATGAATCTTAGCTAATCAATCGATAGGTTACGATCGATACACTGGCTTGGTTAGTTACCGACAGCAGTTCTCGATATAAATAGCTCGAGGGGTTTCCACTAAACCGAACCAATCAGTAAGCGCGCTGAAGCAGCTCATCAGGCCAATCCCCCAGGGAAGTTTGAGTTTTGAAGGGTTTAAATTTCATCGCCGGCCAGAATACCTTTGAAGTTAGGCTGTAATCGACATCGGGTGTCAAAGCGAAACCCGCAGGCTTAAGATACCGACATGCTAATTCAAAACAACCACTGGGGATGAAATGTACCAGATTGTGTAATAGACGCAACGACTCGAGAACTCATCCGAATCACCAAAAATGTCCAAGTAAACCCTCTTCGAGGATTTAGGGATTACCTGGACTTGTGCAGATGGGGCAAACACCACGTGCCGACAAATACATGACTACAGCGGAAATACGTTTACTTATAAATCGAATATGTACCAGCTATATTTTGTATTAAAAGGTCGAAGTAGCCAACTATTCTCTTATTCAAGAACCAATGAGCGTCTAATATCGCATCCAATTTGTTCTAATCTGATTGTCCAACTACGATGTCTTCTATTTGGAAAAGGCCGTGTTTATATTCCCAAAATATATAGACATACCACCTTGTACGGATGAGTCATCGACGACGCCGTGTAAACGTAACGAATAAAATGTCTATGTTATTCCACAGTTCAGTTGTCACTATTGTATATACGTGAATGGCTATTATGTACATTATTGCTTGTTCTCGTCCTTCATATCTCTTAATATGTCATAGGTAATGCCCAGATAACCGTGTTGTACGACCCGAGAAAGCTAGTATAACTCGCGCATTCGAGCTATATTGCGGCCTATAAAGAGGTCCTATTTCCCCACAGTCCAGCAAAATACCTTCAGTGAGAGTACCCGTGTCCCGTTTGTGGAAGAATGTCACACACTTAGCCCAGAAGGTGTAAATTACACCTCTACGGGGTGTAAATGGCTTGTCCCAGGGCTAACACCCTTTTGGGTGTGGATTAACACCTTCTCCGAAAGGTGTAAATTTACACCTTCTCGAAAAGGTGTTAAGCTACACCTTTTTTGCTCACATTACACCTTCCATGGGTGTTCATTCACACCTTCTGAATAAAATTTGCACCTTCCAGACAAATTTATAAGCATATTTTTGGGGGAACCCAGCATCCCATGGGTGTTTATTTACACCTTTTGACCACAGCTAAACCTTTCAGTGGTGTTAATTTACACCTTTTCAACAGAATTACACCTTCTTTGGGTGTTCATTCACACCTTTTGGGCAAATTTGAATCATCTAGGGGTGCTAAAATACACCTTCTGGTGATCATTCCATCTTCCAGGGGTGTTAAATCATACCTTATTAGTAAGAATTACACCTTTCATTGGTGTTAATTTACACCTTTTGACCGAGATTACGCCCTCTTGGGTGTTTATTTACACCTTTTGGCCAAAATTAAACCTTTTAGAGGTGCTAAAATACACCTTCTGGAGACGATTCCATCTTCCAGGGGTGTTAAAACACACCCATTTCGAGAGAATTACACCTTCAAAAGGTGTTAATTTGCACCTTTTTAGTGAGAATTAGTGGTGTTCGTACCACCCAGTAATGGCTCTTGGTTGAGGTACACAATAAGAACATTAACACAAAATATATATATGATATATTTTATTAAGGAAATCACAAAAAGCACATTTACATTGGTCTTTTCATGTTAGCCCTCCCTGATATCATAGTTCACTCTCAATCTGTGTGTGAAGAGATGTTCATATACACCCACTTCCTCGGGGTGTTCTGACCCAAGTTGTATGAAATGATGTTCATATACACACCCACTTTCTCGGTGTGTCCTGACCCTACAGTAGCCTGAGTTTTACGTATATATGAGTATGCTAGCGCATCTTCATAGATGTGTACTAATGTACCTCAGAGCCAGTGTTTCGTTCGGGAATATAACCCGAAATCTGTTCCAATATCACGTTCTCTTATGGTAGTCGTCGGAATGAATGATCATCCCTGGGATAGCAGAAAAATATCATTATCTGTTAACATCAGACTTGAGATATTTCTAATATATGTCTTGGCTATTGCCAGTCTCGAGAGGTGAGATTTACGTAGACATGTATTGACATAATTAATATGTCTCTGCTTCTTGTAGCGTTTTCTCTGTTTACTAGAGAAGCGTCTTGTTTTCATTCTGTCTCTAATGAGTTAGAACGAATCAGTTGATATACGACGTTTGTTATAGTCTATCAGGATACTAATCTTCTCAATCAAGGTCCCAGGAATAACTGACTGTATATTCTCAGTATGTTAGCGTCTGGCCTAATCCGGTAACATTTGATAGGTGGACGGAGACAAAGGAGTTATCGTTGATAGGTTATAGCTGCGCGTTCCTGATTGGCTGAATTTTGCGTTGGTTGATTGGCTAATTATAATAATAATAATAATAATATATCTTTATTGCAGACACAGGGTCCATATAAGGAGAGAAAAAAAAATTACAACAAAAAGAATGTGGTGTGCATGTGTAAATGGGACTACAGAAGACAGCAGTGAAATCATTCCATATTCAGTCAAACAAACAGTAAATCATTCCACCTAAGCACAATCGATGATGCACTAAAGCCAACAACAATAAAACAATTGACTAGTCTATTCATACTGCTAATCACTCTCCCTCGAAAACCATATACAAACTTTCTTAATAGTTCGGGGAATGACATTACCCCATTCATCACAAAGGTTTGCGAGGCACTATGACGACTTGTCAGACCCAAAAGCCATCGGAGGGCGTTATTGTAGCATACTTGGAGGTTGCGTAATGACGACTTTGCAAATCTAGACCAAAGTGAAGCGCAATATAAGTTACAACAATATGACTTGAACAGCAAACACTTAATATCAGAAGAGCAGATAAAAAACTTCCGCAACAACATGTTTGCACGTACACAGAGAGCGCGATATTGCCTCTTGTGCCTGGGTTAAATGCCTTGTACGCTTGAATCCCTCCAAGCTCTTATCGATTGGAGTATGGATACATAATACAGTATGTTAACTGTATTAAATTGCGGATACGATTTAAGCCCAGCTGGGTAGTGCTTAATGCACATGGTTGGCCAGCATGACTTCCACTGGAAAATGCGTAAATCAGTTGCGGGATGAGAAATATGAAATCGAAACACTAAGCTCATGAGTATATATTACATACGTTTATTAAAAGATCCTCCATTAACATAGGTAGGTCATGCATATATATATGTGCTTAAGCCACGATGGGCGATGGTCATATATGTCGGGTCATAACAGCACTGGTATAAGTATTTCGGAGTATAGAAAAAACGGCTGTGCGCAATTTATCGTAACGGAAGTTTGTTTTGAAGTAATATCGCGTCGGCTTATATTGGAAATGGTGGACAACATGGGAAGCGAAGCCATGCTTATTTACAAATTCATGAACAATAGAAGCGATGCATATATTGTTAGGCATTGGCAGAATAAACTCAAAAACTAATTGAGCAATAGAATCATCACCGATATGTATAGTTTAACCAAAACTTTGCGTTAGCGTCAAAGAGATATGAGATAAAGGCAGGCCGCGGATTATGATTATGGTGTGTTAAAAGGGGTCGTTTCCGGACAGGATGGTAACCATTACTTGATCAAGTAATAATTTGTGACGATAATCGCACAATTGTTAATGGGTAACATGCACAACAAGCTGTCATGATTATCACTTCGAACCGTTTAGTCCATTTCACACCTTCCTGTCTCAGTGGATCAATCAAAGCCTATAATTTGTACAGTTTCCGTTGTATTCACTGCTTATTGTGCAAATCTCCCATTGAAATGAAGTTGAAAATCACTTTATCTGATAGCTAAGCAGTTATCAGCGCTGCAGATATCGATCTGATAACTTCTTACATTGGTCGACAAACAACGTGCTTTTGTCGACTCTGCATGATACATAATATTTCCCCCCCCCCTCCCCGCCCCTGTAGTCTTGGGCTCAACCTTGAGTGAGAACACTAGAGCGGCTGTTCAATTTTCATTCCCTGGTAAAACCGACTGGGGGATTGACTCTTATGGTCTGCAGCTCGTTTTTTTAAATAATATTTCCGTTGGAATTTTTGCTCAAATGTTAGAGACTGGTCAAATTGTTAGATCCGTTGATTTAATTTTGTGTAGAAAGTTGGGGTGCTTGAGAATTTTGATGGTTTACTGTAAGCATGACAAGGAAATACATTTCCTCAACATAGAAATTAAGTTCCAAATGTGTATGGAAAATTAAGTATTTACACCTTTTTAACACCTTTCAATAAATTTACACCTTTACTGGTGTAAAATCAGGGTTGGAATCAATCTTCATACATTTGCACCTTTTCTACACCTTATTTACACCTCCTAAGGGTGTAAACATGAACCCAGAAAGTGTAAACGTTTGATTTACACCTTTTTTTACACCTTCTGAGCTTAAGAGTGTGCAAGCATATGGTAAGAAAGTATGTGACTGGTTGACCCTTACGCGCTATAGTCTGTCCCGGCATTTCACTCGTAAAATATTTAGTCCG